>CM062350.1:37755037-37765037 GCA_031216105.1 Dalbergia cultrata
TGCTGGCATGGTGCCTAGCAAGGACTTAGCTCGTGCTGGCCTTGGCTGGTGCTGGCCTGGTGCCTAGCACGGCCTGGCGTGGTGCTGGCCGAGTGCCTAGCATGGCCTTGGCTGGTGTTGGCCTGGTGCCTAGCACGGCCCTGGCTTGTGCTGGAATGGTACCTAGCAAGGACTTGGCTCGTGCTGGTCGGGTGCGTAGCACGGCCAGGCGTGGTGCTGGCCTTGGCTGGTGCTGGCCGGGTGCCTAGCACGGCATGGCATGGTCCTGGCCTGGTGCCTAGCAAGGGCTTGGCTCGTGCTGGCTAGGTGCCTAGCACGGCCTGGCGTGGTGCCGGCGTTGGCTGGTGCTGGCCTGGTGCCTAGCACGGCCTGGTGTGGTGATGGCCGGGTGCCTAGCACGGCCTGGCATGGTGCTGGCATTAGCTGGTGCTGGCTGGGTGCTTAGCACGACCTTGGCTGGTGGTGGCCCGGTGCCTAGCACGGCCTTGGCTTGTGCTCGCATGGTGACTAGCAAGGACTTGGCCTGCGGCCGGGCGGGTGCCTAGCACGACCTGGCGTGGTGCTGGCCTTGGCTGGTGCTGGCTTAGGGCCTAGCACGGCCTGGTGTGGTGCTGCCCGGGTGCCTAGCACAGCCTTGGCTGGTGCTGGCCTGGTGCCTAGCACGACCTTGGCTGGTGCTGGCAGGGTGCCTAGCACGGCCTTGGCTAGTGCTGGCATGGTGCCTAGCAAGGACTTGGCTCGTGCTGGCCGGGTGCCTAGCACGGCCAGGCGTGGTGCTGGCCTTGGCTGGTGCTGGCCTGGTGCCTAGCACGGCCTGGCGTGGTGCTGGCCGGGTGCCTAGCATGGCCTTGGCTGGTGCTGGCCTGGTGCCTAGCACGGCCTTGGCTGGTGCTGGAATGGTACCTAGCAAGGACTTGGCGCGTGCTGGTCGGTCGTAGCCTGCACGGCGTGGTGCCGCCTTGGTCAGGCCGCCGGGTGCCTAGCACGGCCTGGCGTGGTCCTGGCCTGGTGCCTAGCACGGCCTTGGCAGGTGCTGGCATGGTGCCTAGCAAGGGCTTGGCTCGTGCTGGCTGGGTGCCTAGCATGGCCTGGCGTGGTGCTGGCGTTGGCTGGTGCTGGCCTGGTGCCTAGCACGGCCTGGTGTGGTGCTGGCCGGGTGCCTAGCATGGCCTTGGCTGGTGCTGGCCTGGTGCCTAGCACGGCCTTGGCTGGTGCTGGAATGGTACCTAGCAAGGACGTGGCTCGTGCTGGTCGGGTGCGTAGCACGGCCAGGCGTGGTGCTGGCCTTGGCTGGTGCTGGCCGGGTGCCTAGCACGGCCTGGCGTGGTCCTGGCCTGGTGCCTAGCATGGCCTTGGCTGGTGCTGGCATGGTGCCTAGCAAAGGCTTGGCTCGTGCTGGCTGGGTGCCTAGCACGGCCTGGCGTGGTGCTGGCGTTGGCTGGTGCTGGCCTGGTGCCTAGCACGGCCTGGTGTGATGCTGGCCGGGTGCCTAGCACGGTATTGGTTGGTGCTGGCCTGGGGCATAGCTCGGCCTTGGCTGGTGCTGGCAGGGTGCCTAGCACGGCCTTGGCTAGTGCTGGCATGGTACCTAGCAAGGACGTGGCTCGCCGTCGGGTGCCCAGCACGGCCAGCGTAGTCAGCTTGGCCTTACCGGTATCGGCCTGGTGCCCAGCATACCAAAGCGCAGGCCGGGTCGGTGGCGAGCACGGCCTTGGCTGGTGTTGGCCTGGTGCCTAACACAGCCTTGGCTGGTGCTGGCCTGGTGCCTAGCACGGCCTGGCGTGGTGCTCGCCTGGTGCGTAGCACGGCCTTGGCTGGTGCTGGCATGTTGCCTAGCACGACCTTGGCTGGTGCTTGCATGGTGCCTAGCAAGGACTTGGCTCGTCTTTGGGTGCCTAGCACGCCAAAGCGTGAGGCCGTCCTTGGCCGGGCCTGGTGCCCAGCACGGCCTGGCGTGGTGTCGCCTGGTGCCTAGCACCGCCGCCAGCGCCGCCTGGTGCTTAGCACGGCCTTGGCTGGTATTGGCCTGGTGCCTAGCACGGCCTTGGCTGGTGCTGGCAGGGTGCCTAGCATGGCCTTGGCTGGTGCTGGCATGGTGCCTAGCAAGGACTTGGCTAGTGCTGGCATGGTGCCTAGCAAGGACTTGGCTCGTGCTGGCCGGGTGCCTAGCACGGCCAGGCGTGGTGCTGGCCTTGGCTGGTGTTGGCCTGGTACCTAGCACCGCTTTACCGGGTTGGTTGGCCTGCGTGAGTAATCGCTTGGTCAGGCCGGCCTGGTGCCTAGCACGGCCTGGTGCGCAGGCCGTGGTGCCTAGCACGGCCTGGCGTGGTGCTGGCCAGATGCCTAGCACGGCCTTGGCTGGTGCTGGCCAGGTACCTAGCACGGCCAGGCGTGGTGCTGGCCTGGTGCGTAGCATGGCCTTGGCTGGTGCTGGCCTGGTACCTAGAACGGCCATGGCTGGTACTGGCCTTGTGCCTAGCACGGCCTGGCATGGTGCTGGCCGGGTGCCTAGCACGGCCTTGGCTGGTCCTGGCATGGTGCTTAGCTCGGCCTTGCCTGGTGCTGGCATGGTGCGTAGCACGGCCTTGGCTCGAGCTGGCCGGGTGCCTAGCAAGGACTTGGCGTGGTGCTGGCATTAGCTGGTGCTGGCTGGGTGCCTAGCACGGCCTTGGTTGGTGGTGGCCTGGTGCCTAGCACGGCCTTGGCTTGTGCTGGCATGGTGACTAGCAAGGACTTGGCTCGCCGTCGGGTGCCCAGCACGACCGGGCGCAGGCCGGGCCTTGGTCAGGTGGCCGCTTAGGGCCTAGCACGGCCGGGTGTGGTGCTGCCCGGGTGCCTAGCACGGCCTTGGCTGGTGTTGGCCTGGTGCCTAGCACGGCCTTGGCTGGTGCTGGCAGGGTGCCTAGCACGGCCTTGGCTGGTGCTGGCACGGTGCCTAGCAAGGCCTTGGCTGGTGCTGGCCTGGTGCCTAGCACGGCCAGGCGTAGTCGGCCTTGGTCGGTGGCCGGGCCTGGTGCCCTAGCACGGCCTGGGCGTGGTGCCGGCCGGTGCCTAGCATGGCCTTGGTCGGTGCAGCCTGGTGCCCAGCGCGCCTTACCGGTGGCCGAATGGTACCTAGCAAGGACTTGGCGCTGGTCGGTCGAGGCGTAGCACGCCAGCGTGGTGGCCGGCCTTTGGTCAGGCCGTCGGTGCCTAGCACTACCGGGCGTGGTCCTGGCCTGGTGCCCAGCACGCCTTGGTTGAGGCCGGGCACTGCTGCTCAGCAAGGGCTTGGCTCGTGCTGGCTGGGTGCCTAGCACGGCCTGGGCGTAGGGCGTTGGGCGCACGGTCGGCCGGCCTGGTACGTAGCACGGCCTGGTGTGGTGCTGGCCGGGTGCCTAGCATGGCCTTGGCTGGTGCTGGCCTGGTGCCTAGCATGGCCTTGGCTAGTGCTGGCATGGTGCCTAGCAAGGACATAGCTCGTGCTGGCCGGGTGCCTAGCACGGCCAGGCGTCAGCCGGGCCTTGGCCGGTGGCCGGGCCTGGTGCCTAGCACTACCGGGCGTGGCCGTAGTCTGCCGGCGTGAGCATGGCCTTGGTCAGGCCGGCCTGGTGCCTAGCATGGCCTCGCTAGGCCGCATGGTGCCTAGCAAGGACTTAGCTCGTGCTGGCCGGGTGCGTAGCACGGCCAGGTGTGATGCCGGCCTTGGCTGGTGCTGGCCGGGTGCCTAGCACGGCCTGGCGTGGTCCTGGCCTGGTGCCTAGCAAGGGCTTGGCTCGTGCTGGCTAGGTGCCTAGCACGGCCTGGCGTGGCAGCCGGCTATCGGTGGCCGGCCTGGTGCCTAGCACGGCCTGGTGTGGTGATGGCCGGGTGCCTAGCATGGCCTTGGCTGGTGCTGGCCAGGAGCCTAGCACGGCCGTGGCTGGTGGTGGCCTGGTGCCTAGCACGGCCTTGGCTGGTGCTGGCATGGTGACTAGCAAGGACTTGGCTCGTGCTGGCCGGGTGCCTAGCACGGCCTGGCGCAGGCCGGCCTTGGTCTTGCTGGCTTAGGGCCTAGCACGGCCTGGTATGGTGCTGCCCGGGTGCCTAGCACAGCCTTGGCTGGTGCTGGCCTGGTGCCTAGCACGACCTTGGCTGGTGCTGGCAGGGTGCCTAGCACGACCTTGACTAGTGCTGGCATGGTGCCTAGCAAGGACTTGGCTCGTGCTGGCCGGGAACCTAGCACGGCTAGGCGCAGGTCGGGCCTTCGGTGGCCGGGCCTGGTGCCCAGCACGGCCTGGCGTGGTGCCGGCCGGGTGCCCAGCATGGCCTTTACCGGTGGCCGGCCTTGTGCTCAGCACGGCCTTGGTCAGGCCGGAATGGTACCTAGCAAGGACGTGGCTCGTGGTCGGTGCGTGAGCAACGCCAGCGTGAGGCCGGCCTAGGTCAGGCCGGGTCGGGTGCCTAGCACGGCCTGGGCGTGGTCCTGGCCTGGTGCTCAGCACTACCTTGGCAGGCCGGCATGGTGCCCAGCAAGGGCTTGGCCTGTGGTCGGGCCGGGTGCCCAGCATGGCCTGGCGTGGTCCGGCGCTATCGGTGGCCGCCTGGTGCCTAGCACGGCCTGGTGTGCTGGCCGGGTGCCTAGCACGGCCTTGGCTGGTGCTGGCATGGTGCCTAGCACGGCCTGGCGTGGTGCTGGCCGGGTGCCTAGCACGGCCTGGTGCTGGCCGGGTGCCTAGCACGGCCATGCCTGGTGCTGGCCTTGGCTGGTGCTGGCCGGGTGCCTAGCACGGCCTGGCGTGGTGCTGGCCTTGGCTGGTGCTGGCCTGGTGCCTAGCACGGCCATGTCTGGTGCTGGCCGGGTGCCTAGCACGGCCATGCCTGGTGCTGGCCTTGGCTGGTGCTGGCCGGGTGCCTAGCACGGCCATGCCTGGTGCTGGCCTGGTGCCTAGCACGGCCAGGCGTGGTGCTGGCCGGGTGCCTAGCACGGCCTGGCGTGGTGCTGGCCTGGTGCCTAGCACGGCCTGGCGTGGTGCTGGCCGGGTGCCTAGCACGGCCTTGGCTGGTGCTGGCCTGGTGCCTAGCACGGCCATGCCTGGTGCTGGCCTTGGCTGGTGCTGGCCTGGTGCCTAGCACCGCCTGGCGTGGTGCTGGCCTGGTGCCCAGCACGGCCAGACGTGGTGCTGGCCTGGTGCCCAGACTACCGGGCGTGGCTGGTCGGGTGGGTAGCACGGCCTGGCGTGGCCGGCGGGTGCTGCACGGCCATGCCTGGTGCTGGCCTGGTGCCCAGCACGGCCAGACGTGGTGCTGGCCTGGTGCCCAGCACGGCCTTGGCTGGGGCTGGCCAGGTGCCTAGCACGGCCTGGCGTGGTGCTGGCCTGGTGCCCAGCACGGCCTGGCGTGGTGCTGGCCGGGTGCCTAGCACGGCCTGGTGCTGGCCTGGTGCCTAGCACGGCCATGCCTGGTGCTGGCCTTGGCTGGTGCTGGCCGGGTGCCTAGCACCGCCTTGGCTGGCCTGGTGCCCAGCACGGCCTGGCCTGGTGCATGCCCCGTGCATGGATTTTCACTAGAAATCCATGGTGACAATTGGCCCGGCGAATGTTATGAAATTTGGTGGGCTCATTACAAATAGTATAAGGAGGATGCCTCAAAGGCCAGGTGCACTATCTAGACCCATGCGTGGTGGTGCCCTGGTGGCCATGCCCGGTGCCTAGTTGGTGCATGCCCCGTGCATGGATTTTCACTAGAAATCCATAAGTGACAATTGGCCCGAGCGAATGTTATGAAATTTGGTGGGCTCATTACAAATAGTTTAAGGATGATGCCTGCAAAAGACCAGATCAAAATTCACTCTCTAGACCCATGCGTGCCGGGTGCCCCTTGCGGCCATGCCAGTGCCTAGCTGGTGCATGCCAGTGCATGGATTTTCACTAGAAATCCATAAACGACAATTGGCCCGAGCGAATGTTATGAAATTTGGTGGGCTCATTACAAATAGTATAAGGAGGATGCCTGCAAAAAACCAGGTCAAAATTCACTCTCTAGACCCATGCGTGCCGGGTGCCCTGCTCGGCCATGGCCGGTGCATGCCCGGTGCCTAGCTGGTGCATGCCCCGTGCATGGATTTTCACTAGAAATCCATAAATGACAATTGGCCCGAGCGAATGTTATGAAATTTGGTGGGCTCATTACAAATAATACAAGGAGGATGCCTGCCAAAAACCAGATCAAAATTCACTCTCTAGGCCCTTTTTTTATTTTTTTTGATTTTCTGCATTTCGCAACTTTAAAAATTCATAAAAAATAATCCCCTTGGAGAAAAATTATGAAATTTGGGGGCCAAGAAGATCTCATTTTTCTAAGCATCCCTGCAAAAAATCACGTAAAAATACCATCTCTAGGTCCAAATTTTGGACTTATGTCTGCTCAGAAAAAAGGTATCCACTTGTACAAAATTGGCTTTTGCAAAATAAGCTATTATAGGGGGGAGGTGAGACTCGGCCAGACCACGCCCACGCTGGTTTGTCCCGGGGCGCCATGGGCACCCCCTGGCACCCGTCAAGGCTTACTAAGGCCTCGGTGGGTGTCTACCCATGGCATAGAGGATGGCGGGGGCGCAATGACCCGCCTACCCCCACGCTTGCGGGCTGTCTAGCCGGGGGCCGATGAGGAGTGGGATGCATCGCGGGGCGCTCGGACCCTCTTTCGATAACAATATATTGCGCCGCGTGCTGCATCTCGTTCCGAGGTGCTTGGCTAGCCGATCCGCCATTCGCTCGGGAAGTCCCATTGGACGATCGCGAAGTCACCGAGCGATGGAACATCGCCGAAACATATGTGATGCACAACGGGGGGTGCGGATGCCGCATCCGTCTTCCGGTTTGACCCTTGATTAATAATCTGATCCCCCGGGGTGCATCCCCATCGTTTCGGCTTTGTATTTGCCGCAAGGCGACGAGCGGACCATCCATCGGGCCAGACGTGGGCATCGTCTTGCTGCTCCTTCGGCACCACCCACCGACCCAAACTCGAGTTGCCGGATATTCATGCGGGTGGTGCCAGCTGGGGCATGAGACTCACAACGTGGCATGGTTTTGACTAGTGCCAGCGATATGCGGTGGCATTGCATCCGTGACCCCCATTGAGGCATCTGTCTTTCCACAAAGCGATTACGAGGCAAAAATCGATAAGGATGTGTTGTGCGCATCACGGACGACGGTGGGCTAGGTCTTTGCTGCTGAGGGCACCCGCGGCCTCGGAAATACACCTCTGAGCGTGCGCCGGGCGTTGTGCACGGATGACCCTTTGGCCCCATAGGACGGCGGCGGTGACCGTGGGGTGATCCGACCATCGGCAAAGCGTGTGTGATGCATCGCCGGGCGAAACGGTAACGTCGCGGAGGGTTTGAGGCCCCCGGCTGCATCCTCGTGGTTGTGTCCTTGGTTGTGTCACCGAGCGATGATCTGCGTGTTGCATCGGAGGCGCGTATCGGTTTGGCATGATGCTCGGGTTCATGCCTAGCGGTGCGGGCCTTGGCGCTGTCGGATGTTTCCATTTGCTTGCATGGCCGTGGCCATGCGGGGTGTGGTTGGTCGGCGGTGTTGGGTCTAGCAAGCGTGCTTGGGCGTGTGAGTGGTGTTTGACTGTGAGTGCTAGGCGGCTCCGTGCATGCGCATCGAACGGCCTGCATCCAGTCATCTTCAATTCTCATCATGAGCCGTCGTGCTCTTTGGTGTGATGCTCATTGTTCCTGTGTTGCCTACCCACGAAGCGGCACTCACGGCGTCCCGTAGGACCCTTTCCATCCCGGCGCCCTCGCGTGGGGCTGTCGGAGGAACCCGAATCGATTCGCGGGGCTCGCCACGAATCGTGTGTTCCAACGATTCTTGTGGCCCGTAGGAATCGATCGCTCTGTCGGATCTGGCGCATGCTATGGAGATGGGCGTATTCGTCCGTCTAACGCCGGTTGTCGAGAAACGGCGCTTGTTGCCGTGCTCGCCAGGCCGTTCGCCGGCGTGGCAATACGAGCCCGGCCAACAAGGCCATCGATGGTTGCTACCTGGTTGATCCTGCCAGTAGTCATATGCTTGTCTCAAAGATTAAGCCATGCATGTGTAAGTATGAACTAATTCAGACTGTGAAGCTGCGAATGGCTCATTAAATCGATTATAGTTTGTTTGATGGTATCTACTACTCGGATAACCGTAGTAATTCTAGAGCTATCGTGCAACAAACCCGACTTACGGAAGGGATGTATTTATTAGATAAAAGGTCAGCGCAGGCTCTGCTGTTGCTTTGATGATTCATGATAACTCGTCGGATCGCACGGCCCTTGTGCCGGCGACGCATCATTCAAATTTCTGCCCTATCAACTTTCGATGGTAGGATAGTGGCCTACCATGGTGGTGACGGGTGACGGAGAATTAGGGTTCGATTCCGGAGAGGGAGCCTGAGAAAGCGGCTACCACATCCAAGGAAGGCAGCGGTAGCGCAAATTACCCAATCCCGACACGGGGAGGTAGTGACAATAAATAACAATACAGGGCTCTAATGGGTCTTGTAATTGGAATGAGTACAATTTAAATCCCTTAACGAGGAACAATTGGAGGGCAAGTCTGGTGCCAGCAGCCGCGGTAATTCCAGCTCCAATAGCGTATATTAAAGTTGTTGCAGTTAAAAAGCTCGTAGTTGGACCTTGGGTTGGGTCGATCGGTCCTCCTTCCGGTGCGCACCGGTCGGCTCGTCCCTTACGCGGCGATGCGCTCCTGGCCTTAAGCGGCGGGTCGTGCCTCGGCTGTTACTTTGAACAAATTAGAGTGCTCAATGCTTGCCTTCGCTCTGGATACATTAGCATGGGTTTTCATCATAGGATTTCGGTCCTATTCTGTTGGCCTTCGGGATCGGAGTAATGATTAACAGGGACAGTCGGGGCATTCGTATTTCATAGTCGAGGTGAAATTCTTGGATTTATGAAAGACGAACAACAGCGAAAGCGTTTGCCGAGGATATTTTCATTAATCAAGAACGAAAGTTAGAGGTTCGAAGGCGATCAGATACCGCCCTAGTTCTAACCATAAACGTTGCCGAGCCAGGATCAGCGGATGTTACTTTTAGGACTCCGCTGGCACCTTACGAGAAATCAAAGTTTTTGGGTTCCGGGGGAAGTATGATTGCAAAGTTGAAACTTAAAGGAATTGACGGAAGGGCACCACCAGGAGTGGAGCCTGCGGCTTAATTTGACTCAACACGGGGAAACTTACCAAGTCGGACATAGTAAGGATTGTGGTGAGAGCTCTTTCTTGATTTTGTGGGTGGTGGTGCATGGCCGTTCTTAGTTGGTGGAGTGATTTGTCTGCTTAATTGCGATAACGAACGAGACCTTAACCTGCTAACTAGCTATGTGGGGGCAACCCTCCTCGGCCAGCTTCTTAGAGGGTCTATGGCCGCCCCGGCCACGGAAGTTTCAGGCAATAACAGTGCTGTGATGCCCTTAGATGTTACGGGCGCCGCAGCTACTGCGATGTATTCAGCGAGTCTATAGCCTTGGCCGAAGCGGGCCGGGTAATCTTTGAAATTTCATCGTGATGGGGATAGATCATTGCAATTGTTGGTCTTCAACGAGGAATTCCTAGTAAGCGCGAGTCATCAGCTCGCGTTGACTACGTCCCTGCCCTTTGTACACACCGCCCGTCGCTCCTACCGATTGAATGGTCGGTGAAGTGTTCGGATCGGCGGCGGGGCGGTTCGCTGCCCGCGACGTTGTGAGAAGTCCACTGAACCTTATCATTTAGAGGAAGGAGAAGTCGTAACAAGGTTTCCGTAGGTGAACCTGCGGAAGGATCATTGTCGATGCCTCAATCCAGAGAGACCCGCGGACACGTTCGACCACTCGGGACGGACGAAACTGCCCTGCTCGCCGTCCCCAGGCGTCGGGCCGGGGCCCCGCCCCGCGTGCCCCCGTCCCGGCGCAACAACAACAAACCCCGGCGCGGAATGCGCCAAGGAAGCAGCAACCGTACAGCGCGCCCCGTCGACCCGGCAT
>CM062350.1:37770037-37772537 GCA_031216105.1 Dalbergia cultrata
GGCCGAGTGCCTAGCACGGCCATGCCTGGTGCTAGCCTTGGCTGGTGCTGGCCGGGTGCCTAGCACGGCCTGGCGTGGTGCTGGCCTGGTGCCTAGCACGGCCTGGCGCGGTGCTGGCCGGGTGCCTAGCACGGCCTGGCCTGGTGCCGAGCACGGCCTGGCGTGGTGCTGGCCTTGGCTGGTGCTGGCCTGGTGCCCAGCACGGCCAGACGTGGTGCTGGCCTGGTGCCCAGCACGGCCTTGGCTGGGGCTGGCCAGGTGCCTAGCACGGCCTGGCGTGGTGCTGGCCTGGTGCCCAGCACGGCCTGGCGTGGTGCTGGCCGGGTGCCTAGCACGGCCATGTCTGGTGCTGGCCGAGTGCCCAGCACGGCCATGCCTGGTGCTGGCCTTGGCTGGTGCTGGCCGGGTGCCTAGCACGGCCTGGTGCTGGCCTGGTGCCTAGCACGGCCAGGCGTGGTGCTGGCCGGGTGCCTAGCACGGCCTGGCGCGGTGCTGGCCTGGTGCCCAGCACGGCCTGGCGTGGTGCTGGCCGGGTGCCTAGCACGGCCATGGCTGGTGCTGGCCGAGTGCCTAGCACGGCCATGCCTGGTGCTAGCCTTGGCTGGTGCTGGCCGGGTGCCTAGCACGGCCTGGCGTGGTGCTGGCCTGGTGCCTAGCACGGCCTGGCGCGGTGCTGGCCGGGTGCCTAGCACGGCCTGGCCTGGTGCCGAGCACGGCCTGGCGTGGTGCTGGCCTTGGCTGGTGCTGGCCTGGTGCCCAGCACGGCCAGACGTGGTGCTGGCCTGGTGCCCAGCACGGCCTTGGCTGGGGCTGGCCAGGTGCCTAGCACGGCCTGGCGTGGTGCTGGCCTGGTGCCCAGCACGGCCAGGCGTGGTGCTGGCCGGGTGCCTAGCACGGCCTGGCCTGGTGCTGGCCTGGTGCCCAGCACGGCCTGGCGTGGTGCTGGCCTTGGCTGGTGCTGGCCAGGTGCCCAGCATGGCCTTGGCTGGGGCTGGCCAGGTGCCTAGCACGGCCTGGCGTGGTGCTGGCCGGGTGCCTAGCACGGCCTGGTGCTGGCCTGGTGCCTAGCACGGCCAGGCGTGGTGCTGGCCGGGTGCCTAGCACGGCCATGCCTGGTGCTGGCCGGGTGCCTAGCACGGCCTGGCGTGGTGCTGGCCTGGTGCCCAGCACGGCCTGGCCTGGTGCATGCCCCGTGCATGGATTTTCACTAGAAATCCATAAGTGACAATTGGCCCGAGCGAATGTTATGAAATTTGGTGGGCTCATTACAAATAGTTTAAGGATGATGCCTGCAAAAGACCAGATCAAAATTCACTCTCTAGACCCATGCGTGCCGGGTGCCCCGCACGGCCATGCCCGGTGCCTAGCTGGTGCATGCCCCGTGCATGGATTTTCACTAGAAATCCATAAACGACAATTGGCCCGAGCGAATGTTATGAAATTTGGTGGGCTCATTACAAATAGTATAAGGAGGATGCCTGCAAAAAACCAGGTCAAAATTCACTCTCTAGACCCATGCGTGCCGGGTGCCCTTCGGCCATGGCCGGTGCATGCCCGGTGCCTAGCTGGTGCATGCCCCGTGCATGGATTTTCACTAGAAATCCATAAATGACAATTGGCCCGAGCGAATGTTATGAAATTTGGTGGGCTCATTACAAATAATACAAGGAGGATGCCTGCCAAAAACCAGATCAAAATTCACTCTCTAGGCCCTTTTTTTATTTTTTTTGATTTTCTGCATTTCGCAACTTTAAAAATTCATAAAAAATAATCCCCTTGGAGAAAAATTATGAAATTTGGGGGCCAAGAAGATCTCATTTTTCTAAGCATCCCTGCAAAAAATCACGTAAAAATACCATCTCTAGGTCCAAATTTTGGACTTATGTCTGCTCAGAAAAAAGGTATCCACTTGTACAAAATTGGCTTTTGCAAAATAAGCTATTATAGGGGGGAGGTGAGACTCGGCCAGACCACGCCCACGCTGGTTTGTCCCGGGGCGCCATGGGCACCCCCCTGGCACCCGTCCAAGGCTTTCTAAGGCCTCGGTGGGTGTCTACCCATGGCATAGAGGATGGCGGGGGCGCAATGACCCGCCTACCCCGACGCTTGCGGGCTGTCTAGCCGGGGGCCGATGAGGAGTGGGATGCATCGCGGGGCGCTCGGACCCTCTTTCGATAACAATATATTGCGCCGCGTGCTGCATCTCGTTCCGAGGTGCTTGGCTAGCCCGTCCCGCCATTCGCTCGGGAAGTCCCATTGGACAGTCGCGAAGTCACCGAGCGATGGAACATCGCCGAAACATATGTGATGCACAACGGGGGGTGCGGATGCCGCATCCGTCTTCCGGTTTGACCCTTGATTAATAATCTGATCCCCCGGGGTGCATCCCCATCGTTTCGGCTTTGTATTTGCCGCAAGGCGACGAGCGGTCCATCCATCGGGCCAGACGTGGGCATCGTCTTGCTGCTCCTTTCGGCACCACCCACCGACCCAAACTCGA
>CM062350.1:37842537-37845037 GCA_031216105.1 Dalbergia cultrata
GCACGGCCAGGCGTGGTGCTGGCCGGGTGCCTAGCACGGCCATGCCTGGTGCTGGCCTTGGCTGGTGCTGGCCGGGTGCCTAGCACGGCCATGCCTGGTGCTGGCCTTGGCTGGTGCTGGCCGGGTGCCTAGCACGGCCTGGTGCTGGCCTGGTGCCTAGCACGGCCAGGCGTGGTGCTGGCCTTGGCTGGTGCTGGCCGGGTGCCTAGCACGGCCTGGTGCTGGCCTGGTGCCCAGCACGGCCAGGCGTGGTGCTGGCCGGGTGCCTAGCACGGCCATGCCTGGTGCTGGCCTTGGCTGGTGCTGGCCGGGTGCCCAGCACCGCCTGGCGTGGTGCTGGCCTGGTGCCCAGCACGGCCTGGCGTGGTGCTGGCCGGGTGCCTAGCACGGCCTGGCCTGGTGCCTAGCACGGCCTGGCGTGGTGCTGGCCTTGGCTGGTGCTGGCCTGGTGCCCAGCACGGCCTTGGCTGGGGCCGGCCAGGTGCCTAGCACGGCCTGGCGTGGTGCTGGCCTGGTGCCCAGCACGGCCAGGCGTGGTGCTGGCCGGGTGCCCAGCACGGCCTGGCCTGGTGCTGGCCTGGTGCCTAGCACGGCCTGGCGTGGTGCTGGCCTTGGCTGGTGCTGGCCTGGTGCCCAGCACGGCCAGACGTGGTGCTGGCCTGGTGCCCAGCACGGCCATGGCTGGTGCTGGCCAGGTGCCTAGCACGGCCTGGCGTGGTGCTGGCCGGGTGCCTAGCACGGCCTGGTGCTGGCCTGGTGCCTAGCACGGCCAGGCGTGGTGCTGGCCGGGTGCCTAGCACGGCCATGCCTGGTGCTGGCCGGGTGCCTAGCACGGCCTGGCGTGGTGCTGGCCTGGTGCCCAGCACGGCCTGGCCTGGTGCATGCCCCGTGCATGGATTTTCACTAGAAATCCATAAGTGACAATTGGCCCGAGCGAATGTTATGAAATTTGGTGGGCTCATTACAAATAGTACAAGGATGATGCCTGCAAAAGACCAGATCAAAATTCACTCTCTAGACCCATGCGTGCCGGGTGCCGCCCGGTGCCTAGTTGGTGCATGCCCCGTGCATGGATTTTCACTAGAAATCCATAAGTGACAATTGGCCCGAGCGAATGTTATGAAATTTGGTGGGCTTATTACAAATTGTATAAGGAGGATGCCTGCAAAAAACCGGGTCAAAATTCACTCTCTAGACCCATGCGTGCCGGGTGCCCCGCACGGCCATTGCCCCGTGCATGGATTTTCACTAGAAATCCATAAACGACAATTGGCCCGAGCGAATGTTATGAAATTTGGTGGGCTCATTACAAATAGTATAAGGAGGATGCCTGCAAAAAACCAGGTCAAAATTCACTCTCTAGACCCATGCGTGCCGGGTGCCCCGCTCGGCCATGGCCGGTGCATGCCCGGTGCCTAGCTGGTGCATGCCCCGTGCATGGATTTTCACTAGAAATCCATAAATGACAATTGGCCCGAGCGAATGTTATGAAATTTGGTGGGCTCATTACAAATAATACAAGGAGGATGCCTGCCAAAAACCAGATCAAAATTCACTCTCTAGACCCATTTTTTATTTTTTTTGATTTTCTGCATTTCGCAACTTTAAAAATTCATAAAAAATAATCCCCTTGGAGAAAAATTATGAAATTTGGGGGCCAAGAAGATCTCATTTTTCTAAGCATCCCTGCAAAAAATCACGTCAAAATACCATCTCTAGGTCCAAATTTTGGACTTATGTCTGCTCAGAAAAAAGGTATCCACTTGTACAAAATTGGCTTTTGCAAAATAAGCTATTATAGGGGGGAGGTGAGACTCGGCCAGACCACGCCCACGCTGGTTTGTCCCGGGGCGCCATGGGCACCCCCCTGGCACCCGTCCAAGGCTTTCTAAGGCCTCGGTGGGTGTCTACCCATGGCATAGAGGATGGCGGGGGCGCAATGACCCGCCTACCCCGACGCTTGCGGGCTGTCTAGCCGGGGGCCGATGAGGAGTGGGATGCATCGCGGGGCGCTCGGACCCTCTTTCGATAACAATATATTGCGCCGCGTGCTGCATCTCGTTCCGAGGTGCTTGGCTAGCCCGTCCCGCCATTCGCTCGGGAAGTCCCATTGGACAGTCGCGAAGTCACCGAGCGATGGAACATCGCCGAAACATATGTGATGCACAACGGGGGGTGCCGATGCCGCATCCGTCTTCCGGTTTGACCCTCGATTAATAATCTGATCCCCCGGGGTGCATCCCCATCGTTTCGGCTTTGTTTTTGCCGCAAGGCGACGAGCGGTCCATCCATCGGGCCAGACGTGGGCATCGTCTTGCTGCTCCTTTCGGCACCACCCACCGACCCAAACTCGAGTTGCCCCGGATATTCATGCGGGTGGTGCCAGCTGGGGCGCGAGACTCACAACGTGGCGTGGTTTTGACTAGTGCCAGTGATACGCGGTGGCATCGCATCCGTGACCCCCGTTGAGGCATCTGTCTTTCCACAAAGCGGTTACGAG
>CM062350.1:37852537-37855037 GCA_031216105.1 Dalbergia cultrata
CAGCACGGCCTGGCGTGGTGCTGGCCTGGTGCCCAGCACGGCCTGGCGTGGTGCTGGCCGGGTGCCCAGCACGGCCATGTCTGGTGCTGGCCGAGTGCCCAGCACGGCCATGCCTGGTGCTGGCCTTGGCTGGTGCTGGCCGGGTGCCCAGCACGGCCTGGTGCTGGCCTGGGGCCTAGCACGGCCAGGCGTGGTGCTGGCCGGGTGCCCAGCACGGCCATGCCTGGTGCTGGCCTTGGCTGGTGCTGGCCGGGTGCCTAGCACGGCCATGCCTGGTGCTGGCCTTGGCTGGTGCTGGCCGGGTGCCTAGCACGGCCTGGTGCTGGCCGGGTGCCTAGCACGGCCATGCCTGGTGCTGGCCTTGGCTGGTGCTGGCCGGGTGCCTAGCACGGCCTGGTGCTGGCCTGGTGCCTAGCACGGCCAGGCGTGGTGCTGGCCGGGTGCCCAGCACGGCCATGCCTGGTGCTGGCCTTGGCTGGTGCTGGCCGGGTGCCTAGCACGGCCTGGCGTGGTGCTGGCCTGGTGCCTAGCACGGCCTGGCGTGGTGCTGGCCGGGTGCCCAGCACGGCCTGGCCTGGTGCCGAGCACGGCCTGGCGTGGTGCTGGCCTTGGCTGGTGCTGGCCTGGTGCCCAGCACGGCCTTGGCTGGGGCTGGCCAGGTGCCTAGCACGGCCTGGCGTGGTGCTGGCCTGGTGCCCAGCACGGCCAGGCGTGGTGCTGGCCGGGTGCCTAGCACGGCCTGGCCTGGTGCTGGCCTGGTGCCTAGCACGGCCTGGCGTGGTGCTGGCCTTGGCTGGTGCTGGCCTGGTGCCCAGCACGGCCAGACGTGGTGCTGGCCTGGTGCCCAGCACGGCCATGGCTGGTGCTGGCCAGGTGCCTAGCACGGCCTGGCGTGGTGCTGGCCGGGTGCCTAGCACGGCCTGGTGCTGGCCTGGTGCCTAGCACGGCCAGGCGTGGTGCTGGCCGGGTGCCTAGCACGGCCATGCCTGGTGCTGGCCGGGTGCCTAGCACGGCCTGGCGTGGTGCTGGCCTGGTGCCCAGCACGGCCTGGCCTGGTGCATGCCCCGTGCATGGATTTTCACTAGAAATCCATAAGTGACAATTGGCCCGAGCGAATGTTATGAAATTTGGTGGGCTCATTACAAATAGTACAAGGATGATGCCTGCAAAAGACCAGATCAAAATTCACTCTCTAGACCCATGCGGGTGCCCCGCACGGCCATGCCCGGTGCCTAGTTGGTGCATGCCCCGTGCATGGATTTTCACTAGAAATCCATAAGTGACAATTGGCCCGAGCGAATGTTATGAAATTTGGTGGGCTTATTACAAATTGTATAAGGAGGATGCCTGCAAAAAACCGGGTCAAAATTCACTCTCTAGACCCATGCGTGCCGGGTGCCCCGGACGGCCATGCCCGGTGCCTAGCTGGTGCATGCCCCGTGCATGGATTTTCACTAGAAATCCATAAACGACAATTGGCCCGAGCGAATGTTATGAAATTTGGTGGGCTCATTACAAATAGTATAAGGAGGATGCCTGCAAAAAACCAGGTCAAAATTCACTCTCTAGACCCATGCGTCGGTGCCCCGCCGCCATGGCCGGTGCATGCCCGGTGCCTAGCTGGTGCATGCCCCGTGCATGGATTTTCACTAGAAATCCATAAATGACAATTGGCCCGAGCGAATGTTATGAAATTTGGTGGGCTCATTACAAATAATACAAGGAGGATGCCTGCCAAAAACCAGATCAAAATTCACTCTCTAGACCCATTTTTTATTTTTTTTGATTTTCTGCATTTCGCAACTTTAAAAATTCATAAAAAATAATCCCCTTGGAGAAAAATTATGAAATTTGGGGGCCAAGAAGATCTCATTTTTCTAAGCATCCCTGCAAAAAATCACGTCAAAATACCATCTCTAGGTCCAAATTTTGGACTTATGTCTGCTCAGAAAAAAGGTATCCACTTGTACAAAATTGGCTTTTGCAAAATAAGCTATTATAGGGGGGAGGTGAGACTCGGCCAGACCACGCCCACGCTGGTTTGTCCCGGGGCGCCATGGGCACCCTGGCACCCGGCCCAAGGCTTTCTAAGGCCTCGTGGGTGTCTACCCATGGCATAGAGGATGGCGGGGGCGCAATGACCCGCCTCCCCCGACGCTATGGGCTGTCTAGCCGGGGCCGATGAGGAGTGGGATGCATCGCGGGCGCCGGACCTCTTTCGATAACAATATATTGCGCCGCTGCTGCATCTCGCTCCGAGGTGCTTGGCTAGCCCGTCCCGCCATTCGCCGGGAAGTCCCATTGGACAGTCGCGAAGTCACCGAGCGATGGAACATCGCCGAAACATATGTGATGCACAACGGGGGGTGCGGATGCCGCATCCGTCTTCCGGTTTGACCCTCGATTAATAATCTGATCCCCCGGTGCATCCCCATCGCTTTCGCTTTGTTTTTGCCGCAAGGCGACGAGCGGTCCATCCATCGGGCCAGACGTGGGCATC
>CM062350.1:37862537-37865037 GCA_031216105.1 Dalbergia cultrata
AGCACGGCCTGGCGTGATGCTGGCCTTGGCTGGTGCTGGCCTGGTGCCCAGCACGGCCAGACGTGGTGCTGGCCTGGTGCCCAGCACGGCCTGGCGGGGTGCTGGCCTGGTGCCCAGCACGGCCTGGCGTGGTGCTGGCCTGGTGCCCAGCACGGCCTGGCGTGGTGCTGGCCGGGTGCCCAGCACGGCCATGTCTGGTGCTGGCCGGGTGCCTAGCACGGCCATGCCTGGTGCTGGCCTTGGCTGGTGCTGGCCGGGTGCCCAGCACGGCCTGGTGCTGGCCTGGTGCCCAGCACGGCCAGGCGTGGTGCTGGCCGGGTGCCTAGCACGGCCATGCCTGGTGCTGGCCTTGGCTGGTGCTGGCCGGGTGCCTAGCACGGCCATGCCTGGTGCTGGCCTTGGCTGGTGCTGGCCGGGTGCCTAGCACGGCCTGGTGCTGGCCTGGTGCCTAGCACGGCCAGGCGTGGTGCTGGCCTTGGCTGGTGCTGGCCGGGTGCCTAGCACGGCCTGGTGCTGGCCTGGTGCCCAGCACGGCCAGGCGTGGTGCTGGCCGGGTGCCCAGCACGGCCATGCCTGGTGCTGGCCTTGGCTGGTGCTGGCCGGGTGCCTAGCACGGCCTGGCGTGGTGCTGGCCTGGTGCCCAGCACGGCCTGGCGTGGTGCTGGCCGGGTGCCCAGCACGGCCTGGCCTGGTGCCGAGCACGGCCTGGCGTGGTGCTGGCCTTGGCTGGTGCTGGCCTGGTGCCCAGCACGGCCTTGGCTGGGGCCGGCCAGGTGCCTAGCACGGCCTGGCGTGGTGCTGGCCTGGTGCCCAGCACGGCCAGGCGTGGTGCTGGCCGGGTGCCTAGCACGGCCTGGCCTGGTGCTGGCCTGGTGCCTAGCACGGCCTGGCGTGGTGCTGGCCTTGGCTGGTGCTGGCCTGGTGCCCAGCACGGCCAGACGTGGTGCTGGCCTGGTGCCCAGCACGGCCATGGCTGGTGCTGGCCAGGTGCCTAGCACGGCCTGGCGTGGTGCTGGCCGGGTGCCTAGCACGGCCTGGTGCTGGCCTGGTGCCTAGCACGGCCAGGCGTGGTGCTGGCCGGGTGCCTAGCACGGCCATGCCTGGTGCTGGCCGGGTGCCTAGCACGGCCTGGCGTGGTGCTGGCCTGGTGCCCAGCACGGCCTGGCCTGGTGCATGCCCCGTGCATGGATTTTCACTAGAAATCCATAAGTGACAATTGGCCCGAGCGAATGTTATGAAATTTGGTGGGCTCATTACAAATAGTACAAGGATGATGCCTGCAAAAGACCAGATCAAAATTCACTCTCTAGACCCATGCGTGCCGGGTGCCCCGCACGGCCATGCCCGGTGCCTAGTTGGTGCATGCCCCGTGCATGGATTTTCACTAGAAATCCATAAGTGACAATTGGCCCGAGCGAATGTTATGAAATTTGGTGGGCTTATTACAAATTGTATAAGGAGGATGCCTGCAAAAAACCGGGTCAAAATTCACTCTCTAGACCCATGCGTGCCGGGTGCACCGCACGGCCATGCCCGGTGCCTAGCTGGTGCATGCCCCGTGCATGGATTTTCACTAGAAATCCATAAACGACAATTGGCCCGAGCGAATGTTATGAAATTTGGTGGGCTCATTACAAATAGTATAAGGAGGATGCCTGCAAAAAACCAGGTCAAAATTCACTCTCTAGACCCATGCGTGCCGGGTGCCCCGCTCGGCCATGGCCGGTGCATGCCCGGTGCCTAGCTGGTGCATGCCCCGTGCATGGATTTTCACTAGAAATCCATAAATGACAATTGGCCCGAGCGAATGTTATGAAATTTGGTGGGCTCATTACAAATAATACAAGGAGGATGCCTGCCAAAAACCAGATCAAAATTCACTCTCTAGACCCATTTTTTATTTTTTTTGATTTTCTGCATTTCGCAACTTTAAAAATTCATAAAAAATAATCCCCTTGGAGAAAAATTATGAAATTTGGGGGCCAAGAAGATCTCATTTTTCTAAGCATCCCTGCAAAAAATCACGTCAAAATACCATCTCTAGGTCCAAATTTTGGACTTATGTCTGCTCAGAAAAAAGGTATCCACTTGTACAAAATTGGCTTTTGCAAAATAAGCTATTATAGGGGGGAGGTGAGACTCGGCCAGACCACGCCCACGCTGGTTTGTCCCGGGGCGCCATGGGCACCGTGGCACCCGCCCAAGGCTTTCTAAGGCCTCGTGGGTGACTACCCATGGCATAGAGGATGGCGGGGGCGCAATGACCCGCCTACCCCGACGCTTGGGGGCTGTCTAGCCGGGGGCCGATGAGGAGTGGGATGCATCGCGGTGCGGCGGAACCCTCTTTCGATAACAATATATTGCGCCGCGTGCTGCATCTCGTTCCGAGGTGCTTGGCTAGCCCGTCCCGCCATTCGCTCGGGAAGTCCCATTGGACAGTCGCCAAGTCACCGAGCGATGGAACATCGCCGAAACATATGTGATGCACAACGGGGGGTGC
>CM062350.1:42990358-43015358 GCA_031216105.1 Dalbergia cultrata
AGCTCGACTACTAGGTCGAGGTTGGGGATTTGCATAGCTTTTGCATTGAATCGTGCTATGTAGTCATGCAAGGACTTGATAAGGCCTATTTGATGTGGCCCAAGGCATCCGAGTTCTTGGTATAGATTACGGACAAGGAAAATGGATTTGTGAAGGCATTGGCATTGTAGATGGAGTTTGGAGGGAGAAAGGAGAACCATAAGAGGGCAAATCGACTTAAGAAGGCTAAAAAGCTTCGGCAGAGCAGGTGCCCCATTGACCAACATTGTTGATTTAAACATTGTAATGAAGGTTTGGGGGTTACCAGTGCAGTCATAGGTTGGGAATGTCATTGGGAGTTTGAGGTTATTGGCAGTTCTATTGCTATTCTCTCGTCTGAGAATGAGCCACAATGTCTTCTCATTAGTGAGTGAATTCTAACCCATAATCTTATTTATAGGACAACAACAAGGATACATATAGCCATAATAATAAAAGCAACTGTCATGACCACCTACAGAATGTGACCGGCACGTGAGGAAATGGGTCCCCACAGAAGCCTCCTGTCACATGATTGACTAATATGCATAAATAATCCAAATTTATTCAAAATATCTCAAGTTCAACTAAAGCTCGATAATATGAAATTGTTCTCAAAACATAAATTCTGAACATAAATTTGCATAAAATCCATAATCTGGGCCAAAGCCAAACATAATTAAACAATTAACAGATATTCTGAAAATAATCAAAATAATATCATGCATGTTCGAGATCCTACCTACACAATTATTGAAGCACTACTAACCTAACATATTTGACAATAAGCTCCACTCCAAAGCGAAGCTCACCAAGGAAGCTGTAGCACTATTGCGAAGTATCTTATGGTACAACTGAACCTGTAGCTTTATTTGTCGGGGAAGGAAATGAGAGGGGTGGGTTCATCAAAACTCAGTGAGCGAGCCTCCACTCACAACCCACACGGGACAATAACAAAATACATAACATATACATACAACTGATGTGAAATATTATATATATATATATATATATATATATATATATATATATATATATATATATATATATATGACTGTACTAAAATAATAAATTAACTGAATCCATGGCAATAACTAGTAGAGAAACAGGAATTATTCTGTACATAAATATCTGAGCTGAATAGCTATACTAAAATAATAAATTAACTGAATCCATGGCAATAACTAGTAGAGAAACAGGAATTATTTTATACATAAATATCTGAGCTGAATAGCTAATCTGATGGGCACCTAACTAGGTCCTATAAATGGACACCTCACTAGGTTCCTTACTATGGGTGAGCTAGTCCTCTAGCGGATCACTTAGTACCAAGGTTAACAATCAATCTTGCAGCCGTTAACTCGCTGATCTGTTTCTCACTATTTATTGGCTAAAAAGTAATAGTGATAATTTCATACAAAACTGATATTCATAATATTTTCTAATTGATAAATAAATCTAAATCATACATACAGCAAGTATGGTCCCATAAGTTTTCTAAAATGACTAATTTTCATGATAACTGTAAAAGTAATAATATTCTAAAACTGACATAACTCATAACAGCATGTTCATCTTGACATAAAAACATTCTCAAATTTTATAAATAATTTATATAACATGGAAATATATTAA
Source organism: Dalbergia cultrata (assembly GCA_031216105.1). NCBI lineage: Eukaryota > Viridiplantae > Streptophyta > Magnoliopsida > Fabales > Fabaceae > Dalbergia > Dalbergia cultrata. The sequence goes on from CM062350.1 coordinate 42,992,012, forward strand.
TAATGACCAAAAGTATGGTCATGGGCTTAAACCCACTCACAATTGGTAGCCAAGAGTGTGCTTCCACTAACAACTTGACTCTGGAAAGCTGGAATGACACCGATAGTAAAAGAGATTAACCAAAGAAAATTGAGAGAAACCATATTTTTTCTCTAGGGAAAATCCCATCGATGACTAGGATTCTTTAGAAAAATATTTGAAGTATTATGGTGTGCCTAAAATATACTGGTAGTATATGAAAAGAAACGAAATTGCAAGGAAAATGAAACTGCCCGGCCGCTACTTCATTCCTACATCTATATATATATATATATATATATATATATATATATATATATGCTATCACCCATGCTACATGGGTTACCTATAATAATATTCATAATGCAATCCCATGAGCCTCGCGCAGCATGGGTTGCTTCTATATAATACAATAATAGTATTAATATAATAATAATATTATTATAAATAACATGATACCAATCATGCTAACCGTGCATATTATATATATCAACAATAATGTTAACAACTCCATATGCCTCGTTTCAAATATATGTAATAATAATAATAATAATAATAATAATGTTAACAACTCTGAACCCGTGTATGTTTATATATATATATATATATATATATATATATATATATAACAATAATAATAATAATAATAACACCAATGACAATAATAATAGTAAAAATAAGTAATAATAATGATAATTTAGATACTAATAAATTCTATATTTGGGGTATTACAGCAAAGCTCCAAAACCTTTTCATAGTCACATATATATTCATAAATTTCTCTTAATCATAAATAACAATACTTTAATAAAGAAATAGGGATCTCTGGTTACGCACAATATATATGGCATAACAATCTGGTTATGCATAATAAATATGACATAAAAATATATTCTCTGTAATTGCTCTGAACTCTATGGATTCCTTAAGGATATAAATTGGACACCTAACTAGGTTCCATCTCTGATATCTCTGGGGTAAGATTGTCCCTAAGGATAACTTGGTATCGAGGTTAACGATCGCTCACGACCGTTAGCTTATTGTTTGTTTCTCTACAGTTACCATTTTGTCTATCTTATTGTTTGTTTCTCTACAACTACCATTTTGTCTGTCACAACCTAATCTGGGAATGTGACCGACATATGAGAAAACTCATTCTCACGTAAGCCTCATGACCTAGTAACTATTTCTACATGCACATCCTATTCATAAAAATCCATTTAAAATAGAAATTCTCTTTTCTACATACAAATCACATGTTCTTGAAATTTCATAAGTAATCATAATTGGTTTCTTATCATTCACATTCAAGGTCTATGTACCATAATACAACATATATACTATAAGTTTGCTCTGTTACAAAAATGACCATAAAACTATTATAAGTAAATCATAAGAAACAAAATGCAAACCATGCTCTATAGCCAGGATCCTACCTGCATTGTATTGGAGCACTCTAAACAACACAAGAATGCTTTACTTAAGTGAAGTTTACCAGTTGAATCTACTACTCCTGGGAAGAAGGAAGCTGTGAAGAAGTTGCAGTAGTTGTTGTATCTGTAATGAAGGAAAAAGGATTGGGGTGAGTTTTTATTCAAAAGCTCAGTGAGTGAGTCCTCACCTGCAACCCCATTCCATAGGACACCATAAAATCATAATAAAATCAATAAGACTCCAAAAATATACATAAGCTTATATAAATACATACACACACACACACACACACACACACACACATTTCCAAATCATTGTTTCATAACATCATAAACACGTTTTCTTCTAAGTTACTTTCATACATGAAGTCATATAAACTTATAATGCAATAGCTTTTAGAGAAATAATAATGTTTGGTCTGAAATATCATAACAATAAATCTGTTTAGTCTAGTATTGTCTCATCTGTGGGTTTCTTAAGAACCCGAATTGGGCACCTAACTAGGTCCCATTCTCTACGCTGCTCTATGAAATTGCCCTTAAGACAACTTGATACCAAGAATAACAATTATTTTTCTAGCCGTTAACTCACTAGTTGCTTCTCTATAAGTACCATCTAAACTAATTAAATAAATCCATTTAAATCTGCAAACCTTTAAAACATTTTAATTCTCTGTGAGCTCTGAATCTATTTGATTCTAACAGTCTGACCTTAGCATAACTATGAATATAAAATCACACCTAAGGGATCATCCTTTGTAGACATTGTGATTCCTAAAGCCCACAAAATATATAGCTATTAACTATTCAAAATTTCATGAAGAATTATGCTCTAAATGTTAGAATTTTCCTGGTTTGGGCTACTATTGATTGATATGTATTTTAATTTTATAAAACGGGTTGAATGGGTAGCCTAATTATTTCATTGAGACCCATTTAATATTAGTTTATGATCCAATTATGGGTTTGAGATTCACGATGTATTATTAGGCTTTGACTCAATTGTAAATGTGTTGAAGGGTATTAGTCTGTAGTAACTTAGGCCCATGATGGACATGGCCTGGTTACAATATATTTCTTTTAGACAAGGGCCCTACTTCTTTCTTCATCTCTTGACCTTGCTACTCCATTAAGGCATTGTCTGACACAGGAGACAGAAAAGGAGTGGAAGCTCTCTATACCTAACGTATAGCACACTTGTGTAGAAATTTAAGCTCTCTGTACCACATCGACATCAATTTGCAGTATGGCTTCGAGAGGTACATATTCCATGTTGTTTATGATATTCCTATTTTTGGTGTTCTAAATTCCTAGTATTTGATCCTGTAAAATTAACATGTGTTATTAGAGCAGGCAATACTAGGATAAGAATTCTTTTTTTTTTTTTCTATGCGTAATTCTCGATTATGTGATATGGGGATTTCTTTCGAGTTGGTTATGAAATTAGGGTACAAGACAAAGTAAAAAAAAAAAAAGATTGGTTTTCTTTTCCTTTTTCTTTTAATTCTTGTTGCCGGTTGAGAATTGAGATTATGAGAGAAAGAGAGCCTAATAATAGAGAGAGAATCATCACCTACTGTTGCCACGTCTCTCAACATCGTCGTTGTTCATTAGTCACTACCGCAGCTCTTGCTAAGGGAACCGACTTGTCACTTTTGTTGCCCACGTGGTTGTGTCGCTTTGCACTGCCATCGTTCAAAGGAAATGTTGTCGTGCGGTGTAGGGAAGGCAAGCGAAATGGAGGGTGTTGGTGGTTGGAAGGCAAGAGGTTGTGGTTGGCGATGCTGTTATGTACTTCACACTGAAGCCAATAATAAAAATAAGGCAACTAGTTTTCTGTATAAATAAATAAAACCAACAAAGATATATATGGTTCTGGTGCGATACTGCACATAAGAAAAGAATTGTTTAGTTTGGTGACTGGACGTAACAAAACCAAGTGGAATTTAAGTTTGGTTTGTTTTGAACGTTAATAATTAAAAAAAAGGAGGACATGGTTATATGTGTGTGTGTGTGTGTGTGTGTGTGAATAAATATATATATGTTTTAATATTTATGAATGTTTTTGTTTATGTAAAATATTGGTTTATAATCCTAGAAAACTAGGATTAGAAATATTTTATAACTTGTACCCTCTTTTGTATTCTCATTATTGTTGTGTTTGGAAAATTGGAGTTGGACTGAAATTATTTATTTAATCCTAATTGAGGACTCTATTAGTTGAGTGGGCTTCACCACCACAATGGATTACTCATAAAATTAATGGAGTTACTTGTTAATTTTGTTTGGGATAATTGTCACTTAGATTGATTAAGAGTTTACTCATCCACATGTAGTTTACTCGTTAATCAATCCTGATGTGACATGATGTGTCACCTAAATTAGTTAAAAATTAGCCCACGCATATGTGGTTAATTTATTAATTAATTTGATGTGACATGGATTTGGGATGATTTTTTGACAGCAAAATCCTTTGCCCACAGGTGTTGGATTTTTGTAACTATTGTTTTATAAAATATATTCTCTACCCACAGGTGAGTTTATATTATATTTTTTATCCTTGTTTTGGTAATATATATTACTGTTTCTTGCCCATATAATTAATTATCTTGTTTTCAACTCTAATGGCTTTTTCCGTGAATAACACTGTTAACCATGTCGAGATCCTCACTAGAAATAATTATAAGAGGTGAAAGGATGATATTGAGTTGGCTCTTACACTGTTGGATATCGACGTGGCTATCACAGAGGATGAACCTCTTTTGGCTAATGAGAGTACTGAAGAGCAAAAGGCCCATTACAAGGAGTGGGCCAAGGCAAATAGGAAAGGATTGATGTTGATCAAACGGTCCATTGATGAAACTCTTGTGAAGGCAGTTCCCATATCAGAGAAACCGAAAACTTTTCTTGATTCTATTGGGGAAAGGTATGCAATTTCTAATAAGGTTGAAGCTGGTCAGTTGATGGATGCCTTCATCAACATGAGCTATGATAGGAATAGTGATGTTAGATAGTACATCATGAAAATGGTAACCATAACCTCAAAACTCAGACCTTAAGTGCCCGATAGATGATAAGTTCCTTATGCACCATGCCCTTAGCACTTTGTCTACCAAATTCGATGTACTGAAAACTTCCTATAATACCCAAAAGGAGGAGTGGGACATAAACACTTTGATATCCATCTATTTGCAAGAGGAGGATAGATTGAACCATATTTTATTTAAAAGTGTGAATTTGGGTTTTCGACCATGCCAAATTTTTTTTTTCAAAAAGATAGGAAAGAAGCCTAAGGGTAATGATAATGTTGATAAAAAGGATGGATATCCTGGTCCAAGACCTTACATTCAGACAGATGAGCTAAAATGTTAGTTTTGTAAGTTAGTGGGTCATATGAAATCAAATTGACAAGCTTTCAAATCTTTCATTGAGGCCCAAAAGGCTAAAGATGAGTCACTAGCTTTCATTTACTTTAAATCCAGTTTAGTAGATGTTCCTATTCAATCATGGTGGATTGATTCTCGAATATCTGTTCATGTTGCAAATACATTGTAGGGGTTCAAGAGCAAGCAAAAATAAAGTGATGATGAAGTCAACGTGTTCATAGGGAATGGAATAAAAGTTGACATCTCGTTCATAGGAACTGTCGAACTAAAGTTGGAATCAGGATTTATTTTGCATTTAAAAAAGGTTGCTTATGTACCGTCCATGAGACGAAATTTGATTTATGTGTCAAGACTTGATGATTGTGGTTTTTCTTTAAATTTTAAAGATGGAGTATTTTGTTTTGTCTTATAATTCTCAAGTTGTTGGCAAAACAATTAAATATGATTATTTATATCGTACGAATCTTAATTCCAACGTCTATAATTCGCTACATGTTCACATAGTTGGTAATAAAAGGCTTTTCATTAAAGAAAATTATTTTTCCTTATGGCATAAGCGTCTTGGCCATATTTCTAAAGATCGAATTGAAAGACTTGTAAAAAATGAAATTTTACCCTCACTTGATTGCACTAATCTTGAAGAATGTGTGGATTGCATGAGAGGAAAAATGACCAAGACGACTAGGAAAGACTTTAACCTTAGTAGTGACCTTTTGGAAATTATCCATACTGACATTTGTGGTCCTTTATAACCAACATTGTACGAAAATAAATATTTTATCACATTCATTGATGATTTTTCACGTTTTAGTTATGTCCACCTAATTAATAACAAATCTTTGTCTTTGGAAAAATTAAAAAATTTTAAGACTAGGGTAGAAAACCAATGTGGTAAAACCATCAAGATTGTAAGGTCAGATCGGGGTGGTGAATACTATGGTAGGCATGGAGAGACTGGACAATTGAAAGGACCTTTTACTAAATTTTTGGAGGATTGTGGAATTGTTTCCCGATATACCATGCCTGGGACTCCTAAATAGAATAGTGTGGCTGAGAGGAGAAATCGTACTTTGACGGATATGGTGAGATCTATGATGAGTCAAACCAAATTACTAGATTCCCTTTGGGGTGAAACCTTTAAGACTGCCATATTACCCTAACTATAGTACCCTCCAAATCTGTTCCCAAAACACCTTTTGAGCTGTTTAAGGGGTGAAAACCTAGCCTTAACCATTTTTGTGTATGGGGTTGTCCTACTGAGGTTCGACTTTATGATCCTGCTACATCAAAGTTAAGTCCTAAAGCCAACAGGTGTTATTTTGTTGGCTATCCCATCAATGCCAAAGGCTATAAATTCTATTATTCTACCCATGGAACAAAAATAGTTGAGGCAATCTCTGCCAAGTTTCTTGAGAATGATCTAGGAAATCTTGATGTCTCCATTGATGATGGTTCAAGTTCTAGCAGTCAGCATGTCGTGGTACCAGTTCCCATTGTACAAGAAAAGGTGGTGTATCAACCGGTTGAGAGGATTCTTGAGGAGCCACAACAAGAAGTTATAGAGGATCTATTACCACCACCCCCACAACAACCTGTCGAGGATCTGCCTCTCAGGAGATCACAGAGGCAAAGAAAACCAGTGAACCATGATGATTATTATACTTTTCTTGGAGAGTCAAAGATTAGATGTATGCCAGACCCAGGGAATTTTAATGAAGTTGTGTCTAGTGCTCTTGGAGATAAGTGGATTGAGGCTATGAATGATGAAATTCTTTCTATGAGTAACAGTGGTGTGTGGGAGCTTGTAGAGATTCCTGAAAATTTTAAGCCTATTGGTTGTAAGTGTGTATTTAAGACTAAGAAATACTCCAATGGTAATGCGAAGCAGTACAAAGCTAGACTTGTGGCTAAAGGCTTTACTGAGAGAGAAGATATTGATTACAATGAAACTTTTTCTCCTGTCTCATCTAAGGATTCCCTTAGGATCATTATGGCCTTGGTGGCTCATTTTGATCTAGAGCTACATCAAATGGATGTGAAGCATTTCTAAATAGGGATCTTGATGAGGAAGTATACATGCATGTAATACCCTAGGTTAAAAAAAAAGGTTGGAGAAACTTGTTCGGACCAGGTAGGGTTGTCAGTTGCCTTTATATGTCATTTTGGGTCCAAAATTTCACTAAGTCTAGACCCTACACGTCCTTCGAGGGCTATATGACAGAGTTATATTTTTTGGACCAAAAGTCCTGGTAATTGTTCCCAAGAGAAAAATAAATTGAAGGATGATTTTAATAAATTTTATCAAGCCTTTAACTCTTTTATTGAAAGCCCCCCAAGTTTGAAAAATCGTAGGAATTCTCGAATTTGAACTAAAACCCAAAATTTAGATTTTGATTTGTTGGGATTTTGATTTTTCTGATATTTTATTTGAATCTAAATGGGAGGTATTTCCTTATTTACATTTATGTTTAAAAGTTAATATTTAACTTTTAAATTAATAAATGTTAATAACTGAGACCGTCCCAACGGTCATATGATCGCCTAGTCGGTAAACAGAAAGTAAGTTGGTGCGGTAGTTGGACAGGGGACCGCCGAGGCTTAAAAACCCCATTTTGGGGTCTAGAAGCTTCATTCACTCAAAAATACGCCTCCAAGCTCGAAACCCTCAGTTCTCCACCCCAAATTCACTCCCAAACTCCACTATCTTCCATTTATTCTTGAAATCAACTTCAATCTTTTACTTCTAAGGCTTTAAGGTATGTTATTCTAGTGATTTTGCTTCTATTCCTTCCATTTTTCTTTATTTCTGGGGGTTGGCATGAAGCTTTCTATACTTCTCAAAGAGATAGAGTTCTTTCAGCATATTAGGATTAGATTTGAGTTATATAGAGGTTTTAGCAGTTAATCTAGAATTCTATTGCTTCATTGATAGATACTGGTGCTGTTCTCACTTCCCGGAACTCTGCTGGTTCTATTCCTGTGTCTACTACCACTCCAGGTGAGTGGGTTCACATCTGTAACTTCTATGTTAATCATTATATCTATTTTCACCTAAAACATGAGAGTATATATGATTTTAGAGTATATTTTGTGAACTGCTGAGATTTCTGTGGAATATTATGTTATGAACTATTGGTTTAATAAGAAAATGTGTTTTCTTGAAAACCATGAGACATCTATCATTAAGGATGAGTTTTTGTATAATTGCATTTCAAATTTAATCATTTAGAGCTGGTTTTATGATTATATGATTTTGATACTGTATACTGTTATATAAAAAGAGATTTCAAACTCTAGGATATAAGACTTTGAAAATGATAAAGAAGATATTAAGGTTTTTAGTTGAGCTGGTAGTAACTATAGAGAAACAGGCTGCATGTTAACAGCAGTTAATCCGTTAACCTTGGTACTAAGTAGTCCAGGGCCAAAGATATTCAGAGAATTTATACCAAGAGTTTATATTCAGAGGTTTATTATCATACTGGGGACGGCGATATGTAATGCCCAAATATGGCTAGACATTTATATTCAGAATTTGTTACATTACAGACATTGTACGTAACCAGAGCAGAGATTACTATTTATCTATTAGAATGCTGTTAGGTCGAGTTATAGAAAGCCAAGATTTGGGAACTTGATTATAATTATAGAATGCTTTGATACTGTTTTTGCTATCACTATTATCTTGGTGTTGTATTCCTTCTCTTGGTGTCCCATGAAGGGGGGTTTCAGATGAGAGCTCACTCACTGAGTTTTGGTCACAAAACTCACCCCTCTGTCATATTTTACAGATACTATAGCTGCTGAGGATACTTCTATATCATCTTCTTCCCAACAACGATAGATTTCAGTTGTTGAGCTCATTAGGTGAGGTGTTTGGCATTCTGCTCTGGATGTACTCCAGTGTAATGCAGGCAGAATCTCGGACCATAGGGTATGATCACATTTTGCATAGTCTTGTATTTTAAGATGCTATTTGGACTGTATAACTTTTACTTTTCGTAAATTCCCTATATGTAAAGGACTGTATGATATTTAGTGACATTGTACATTGCCTTTGAAAAAGATTGTGATAGATTTTGGTTTTCTAAATATGGTTTTCAAAAGCAGGCAATTTGTATATAGAAAAAGAAACCTATTTTAAGGATTTTCTTAATCCTGATGTGCATGTATAGACGATACAGGTAATGAGGCTTATGTGGGAATGAGATTTCTCACGTGCTGGTCACGTGTTCAAGAAAGGTCGTGACAATGCAGCAACCTCAAGAATTCATAGAAAGTGGGAAAAAGCACTTGGTATGCAAGCTGAAGAAGTCAATTTATGATTTGAAACAAGCTTCACGACAATGGTATCTCAAATTTGATGAGATTGTTACTTCTATGGGCTTCGTGGAAAACAAAGTGGATTCATATATATATATATATATATATATATATATATATATATATCAAGGTCAGTAGGAGTTGGTTTATTATTCTTGTTCTTTATGTAGATGATATTATGCTTGCTAGTAGCAATATTGATATGCTTGTTGAGACGAAAAGTATGTTATCAACATGTTTTGACATAAAGGACCTTAGGGAAGCCTCCTTTGTTCTAGGGATTGAGATCCATAAGGACAAGACACGTAGACTATTAGGTTTGACCCAAAATGCTTATATTGATCGAGTTCTTAATAGATTTGGTATGAGAGATTGTAAGCCTTTTGATACTCCTATTGTTAAAGGGGATAAGTTAAGCAAGGATAATGTCCCAAGAATGATGTTGAAAGTAGGGCTATGAAGGATGTTCCTTATGCCAGTGCAGTGGGTAGTCTTATGTACGCTTAGGTTTGCATCAGACCAGATTTGTCTTTTGTTGTTAGTGTGCTGGGAAGATTCTTGTCTAACCCAGACATGCTCAATATCCATACATCAAAACTAAAGAAAGAATGATAAAAGAAAATGAAACAAAGATCAAAGTTTGTGTGAAACTTACAAACTCATCCATAAAAACCATTTTGATTGAGTTAATGGTTATTGGATTGCTAAAGCTGGGGAGAGTCCATAGTCGTATCACCCAAATTTTGACTCTCCATCACTCATGCAAAGGAGCAACTTTTGCGAAAGTATGGATAAGCTTCGCCATGACAATCAAAGCAAAGGTAAAGAAAAGGTACAAATTAGTAAACTAATGTCAAGAGATAACTGTGGATAGAGATAGAAAAAATGAAGAAAAAATGACTAAAATTTATAGGAAATATTGAAAGCTGTGGATATCTCAATTTTTAGGGATTTAATCAAAAATCAAAATTTGAAATTAGTTTGGAAATGTAGGGATTCATAGGCAGAACAAAATAAAAAATGATGATCAGATGAAAATCAAAAGATCGTAATCAGATCGAAATCCAAAATAGTTTAGTGATTTAGGGGTTCATGATGAGAACAACATAAAAAGTCATGATAAGATGAAAATAAAAAATCATAATCAGATCAAAATCTTATTTGAAAAGAATATCCAACCTTCTTCTTGCTTGATCTGCTCTCATCCTCCTCCTCCAATCTTTACGTTCACTATCCAATGCGCAACAGGAAAAGCCAATAAAAAGATCTAGAAACTTTCCTTTTTCTTGTGTTTCTTTCCTTTTTTGGTTCTCGGCAAAGTCTCCTTAGATAGTAATGGGCAGAGGTCATGGGTCTTATGTATGTGTAATGGGTCCATTGTTATTTTTATTTCCACGTAAAGATTGTAGTGAAAAAACAATATCCTCATAGCTTCTATTCATCTTGCAATGATTCTCAATTTCCTTTATTTATTCCATTGTTAATTATTCTCAATTATTGAATTTTTAGTGTATCAAAACAAATAGAAGGTGTCGAACAATTACTCTATAGGAAAAGTGAAAGGCGTATCAGGAAGAAGGCATTGTCCCCCCCCTTTTTTTTTTCATATCACACGGTTTTTTGTTGTAATGGGCACTGTTCTTAATTTTATCATTCTAATACATTTATATCTAATCTATTTTTTAATGATGCTTAATTCTATTTTTTTTTCTATTCTTAATGATTTTTAATTTTAATTGTAGATTGCAATTTTAATAATTCTTTATCCCATGAATATATCTTAATGATTTGTATTTTAATGATTCACGTAATCTTGAATGATTGTAATATTTAATTTTATTAATAATTAATAATTAAATTGGAAATTAAGTTTAAAAAATCTATAGACATATATATTGAGAAAAGTGGAGTCTAAATCACTATATGAATGACATGTGTAACCTAAATTTCTGTGTGAAATATACGTGAAATAATTTCCATAAAAGAGTCTGAAACATTAGAATAGTAGATAGATTAAAACTTTATTAGGTTTTATCCTATCAGTAGTGCCAAATGGACCTTTAGAGATATAATGTTTTAATTTTATTTTAAGTTAAATTTTATGTTTAGAATGTTGAAAAATTATGAATTTAATTATGTCAACTTTAAAAATTTATTAAGTTTAATAGGATTTGATGAGAATTTGTTTAATTTTAAGTTTAACTATCCAGATGAACTATTTTGCATTTATTAAATAGCTTGTGTAATCAAATCGTATTAGTTTAATTTTTAATAGCTTCAAACATATGATTTCCATTTCATAAACTATGAATTTTTTTTCATAATGAAAATTCCTGCATTAATAATAAATTATTTTAATTGAAATTTAAGGATGCATAAAATTATTTAAATAATAATTATTTTTTAATTGTAATAACAAATGTAAAACACTTATTAATTAATCTTTTATTACATAATTAAAAAAATTATTATATCTCTTTATATTTTTTATTCTTAGTTTAACAAAATTGAAAACATAAAAATACATTGATAAACATATTACATAGTTTGAACAATGTCATTTTACAAATAACAAACACTAGATACCATTGTGCTTTCGAGAGCATTTTGCAGTATTTTGACATAACAAACCAACATGATTTAGGGTGGGTTTGGTAAAGCTCTTCATATGAGTGCTTTGACTTTTGAAGGGCATAAGCCTATTTTTTCTGTTTGGTAAACCAAAAAGTAAGGGTGCTTTTGTTCTTAGTTTTTAAAAGTTAGTAGTGCTTTTCAAAAGTGGTTTATGCTCTTTAAAATTTAAAAGACTGATATGAAATTATTTTAATTAATGAAAATAAACCTAAAAATTACACTATAAAATATCTATATCTATTATTGTCATTTTGGCCATTTGGAACATGTTTACCAAATATTACTATCGTGACTTCTGCCCAATAATCTATTCATAACCAAAAGGAATTTATTTCTTTGAAAAAGAAAAAGGGAATTTTATTAAGGGTGGAAACAAATCATGCTAGATTTTACTCTTAACAAGCCAAGCTTGTACTATAAACTTTTGTCTGAGCCTGCCTTGTAGCTTGCTATAGACTATTTTTTAAGTCTAAGCTTGTGTTAGGAAGACTGAAATTTTAAAATAATTCAAATACAAATACAAAGTACTAAAAATTATATAAATACGTCTTAAATATGTTTTTAGTCGTTCCAAAATTTTGTTAGTTTTAAATCCCTCGTTTTACAAATATTATGTTTTTGGTCCCTACCATTAATTTGTATGATTATGTAATGATGTTTATAAGGATTAAAAGAAAATTCTGAAGATATTTATAATGACAAAAAGCAAAATTTTGAATATTCGTAAGGGGTAAATTCATACTTTAATTTACTTTTAGGGGCCTAAATATAAATTGTAAGGACCAAAATCATAATATTAGAAAAATGAGAGACCAAAACCCAAAAAAATATTTATAGAGCCTAAAATTAAAATGACATATATTTTGCATGGATCAAAAACATATTTAAACCCAAAAATACAAATACAAATACAAATACAAATGCAAACACAATTTGTAGAGCAAGCACATAATAAATGTTAAAACATTTAGTTAGAATATCAAAATTGTTCATGGTTTGTAGGTGGAGTGGTACTACAGCTTGGTGAGAGGTCCTCATTTTGATTCCTATCATGTGATATTATTGTTATCTTTTTTATAATTGAATATTGAACATATAAGCTAACACGTAACGGGTCCAACAGGCTTTATAACAAGCTTAGAGTTGGCTTATTAAGATAAATATGGTTTTGAATAGGCTTGAGTTCATGTTGCAGGCTCTTGATACTGTTTAACCTATTTTCAACCCTAGTTTATATTCAAAAATTAAATTATTTTTGTCAAATAACACAAATATGATTTAATTTGATAAAGAACTCTTATTTGTAGATGACATCACATGAACTTTTCCCCATTTTTTGTTTAAAACAATTCATTTTACGGGATCCAATTAGAGTAACAAAAACTTTTAGGTGTTACAGAGCACAAACCCAACAATCTGAAGGAGAAAAGCATTTAGGATTTGTTAGGGAGGATCACATGGGAGGGAATGGAATGAGATGACATGACAAAATTTTAGTAAATATAGTTTGTGAGTGATTTAAGAGGAGAAAATCAACTTATCAAAGATTGTCTATCACTCGCTACTCAAAACCCTCAAAATTTGTCCCTTTAAATTAGGGTCAAGAACAAAATGTCTCTTTCTTCTCTCATCTATACTATTATATAAAAAGGATTATATTGAGTAATTGTTTTTTTATCTCTCTAAATTGAATAGAATTTCTTTTTTCTGTTTGAATAACTTCAAAGGCCATAATCAAATTCAATAATTCTATCAATAATACATAAAAACTATCCAACAACTTCTAATATATTTTTTAATATTACTCATATATTTAAATTAATTTTTAATTAATAATTTTTTAATTTCACATTAAATTAAAAAAAATAAGAATCGTTAGGTAAGCAAAAGGCCTACCAATTCGCACATGAGGAAGGCATGATGCATTTCCCTCCACGGTATGTCCTTTCATTCCAGCCACTCTCTTTTGCCAATTACAAAAAACTCCCAAACATTGTATTTTTCATTATTTTATTTATTATTTTGTTACGGTATTTGCTTGACGAAAGTATCGTTTTGGTCGTAGCTTGAATCTGAAAAATCACCGCGCTGATTTTTCTGCCTTTGGATTAACACGGACTTAACAGAGAGGTTTTGGGCCCATGCCAGGCCCAACCGAAAGCGACCCCCGAAACGACATTAGCCACCAATATCGGTGGGGCCCACGCAGCTCATGAGGTCCCCGACGGACAAATCCCGAAACGACAACCCCCCGGCACAAAACGCAAATTCAAAAAAAAAAAAATCAAAGAAAGAAATAAAACAAAGAAAGGAAACACATAACCAATAGAGTTAGAGCATTTGATAGGGCGATTCGTAGCCACTACTTTGGATACGCTTCCGTTCACACGTGTCTCTAATGCGGGCCCCACCCTTCAATTGTAAGCCATTCGCTTACCCACGTGACGTCACGTGCACTCGACCCCATTCAGCAATCACGAAAAATACACCACCACCTCTCTCTCTCTTTCTCTCTGGAAACTCCGTTACTGTTGTGTTCTGTGAAGATTTGCAACTTGCAACTGAAATCTGCATCTGCTTCGTTCACCGTCTTCTTTGTATTCTTATTTGTTCTCTCTGTTTTGCATGTTACTTTTCTTTCTGCGAAGTGTGAAGCGACGCCGTTTCTTTTGATGGTGTGCGTTTCTCTGTAATCCTGTGGGGGTTCCGGCGATGAGTGAGCTAATTCGCGGGCTGGTGTTCGATTCTGGTTTCGTTTCTGTGGATTTATTTGCGACCTTTATAAGAGATGTTTGATTGGAACGACGAAGAGGTTAGTCGATTCTCTCAAAGTTTTTTCTTTCTTTATTTTTTTTTGGAATTTTTTTTTCGCGGAAATTTTGATCAGAGTCAGTCATCCAGATTTTGTTTTTAATTATTATTTTATTAAATTTTTTTTGGAATTTTTTATGTGCTGTAAGACTTGCTTGGATTCTTGTTGCAATGAATTTGATGGTTTGCTGTGTGTGGTGGTTTAAGCATGGAACTACAAGGTTGAGGTGAAGATGTTGTTTGATTAGTTGTGAATTATCTTTTGTTTGGGATTTTTTTTTTTTTGTTTGGTAGAGTTCAGTTTTGGTGAGTGTTAACCATATTTGTTTGCTGATGTCGCTATATATGATTACATTACAGAGTAAATCTTTTTACGTATGCATCAATATTAAATCTAAAACTTTTAATGTTAATCGAACAATTCAAACTATACGTTTCTTTTGTTGTGTCTAGGAAGTAGAAGGAAAGAGAGAGATGGAGCCTTGCTGCCTTTATTTTTTGTTGTATGGTCGTAGAATTCTTTGGAATTGCTGAAGTTGACAAAATTAGACAATTATAAGGGGAAAAAATGAGAGGGTATACTAAATTTAAATTAGGCAAAATTTCGAGCTACGGCACAAGGGATTTGTGTACTTTTATGGATGAAAATTATTCTAGATGATTTGAGAATAAAGTATGAGGCTTCTATGAAGCTTATTTTGTGATAACAAATCAGGCATTAGTGTTGCTCATAATTTGGTCCAATATTACACTTGAAAGAGATTGACTGATTTTTCTTGAGTTTCATTAGCATTAAGCAAGATATATATACACAATGTACAAGAAGAAGAATCCCATAAATCTAGGGTTATGATAAGATAATCTTTGACTAACTAATTTAATCTTCTAACAGATATAAACCATATCAACATTCCCTCTCAAGTTGGTGCATATAGGTCATATGCATCAAGCTTGTTAAATATGTAAGCCACGCTTGGATTGTGGAGAGGCTTAGTTAGGGATGTAAATGGGTTGGATTGGATTGGAGTTGAGGGAAAAACGAATTGGAACCAATCACTTTTTAATTGGTTTGGATTCATGATTTTATTTTGCAAAATCCGACCCAATTCGATTCGATCAACTTCGGGTTGGTTCAGATTGATTCATTGGATTTACCCTTTTTTTCTTCAACGTTTACCTAAACATTCAATAAAAATGCTCTAAACTGTAAAATATCAAAATTTTATATAAGTAAATTCTCATATGTGAAGATGCTTTATTCTAATGTGGCATAAGTTTGCAATGAAAATGATGTGGTATTCGTTTGAGTCTCAAATTGTATAGTAATGATAGTAAATGGTAAATGGATAATGAATATGAGTAAATGATGTAGTAAGTAATCAACAACAACAACAACAACAACAACAATAATAATAATAATAAGATTGGTTCAGGTTGGATTTCGGGTTAGAGGATGCAAATCCGATGAGCGAATCAATATGTGATTGGTTTTATTGAATCCGAACTGATTGACCCAATGAATCGATCCAAACTGGACCAATCTAATCGGATTGGTTTGGATTCATCAGGTTTATTTGGTTGGTTCGATCTGCTTATACCACTAGACTTAGTGAAGATATCGAGCAGTTGATCATGAGAATTTACATAGGATGTGGCAACTTCTCTAGAGACAATCTTTTTCCAAATTAATTGACAGTAAGTTTCTATATGCTTGGTGCGCTCATAAAACATTGGATTAGAGGCAATGTGTAATGCTGCTTGATTGTCACAAATGAGCTTCATGGTTCCAATCTTTTAGAACTTCAACTCCAGAATTAACTGTTTAACCCAAATAAGCTCACACACATTGAGAGCCATGGCATGATACTCTACTTTTGCATTGGATCTTAATACTACATTTTGCTTCTTGCTCTTCCATGAGATAAGATTACCACCAATAAGAACACAATATCCTAATGTCGATCTCCTATCACAAGGAGATCCTGCCTAATTAGCATCCGCATGAGCACTAGCATCAGCATTTGTATATCCCCTATTAGCATACACTAATCCCTTTTTGGGAGAACCGTTGACATACCTCAAGATTTGAACCACAACATCCCATTGACTATCATGAGGAGAGTTAACAAACTGACTTACGACATTAACAGCAAAGGCAATGTCAGGTCAGTTTCCCAACTAATCTTTGATACCTGCCTAGTTCTAAATAGGGCTCCCCCTGATTTGGTAGAAGCTTAACATTCAGGTCCATTGGAGTGTCAATAGGTCTACAATATGACATCCCAAGTTTCTTCCAAGATATCAAGAACATATTTTCTTTGGGTGATAGCAACTCCACTTCTTGATTCAACTACTTCAATTTGAAGGAAATATCTCAACTGACCCAAGTCCTTAGTTTGAAAATGTAGAAACAAGTGTTGTTTTAGGCCTTTGATTCCTTCACAATCATGACCTGTAATGACAAAATCATCTACATAGACAACTACATAAATGCAATGGCCACAGTTAGAATTTTTGTAAAACATTGAATGATTTGCCTCACTACGAATCAAACCAAAATGCAGTATGACCTTGTTGAACTCCCAAACCATGCTCGAGAAGACTACTGAAGACCATGCAAAGACTTGTGCAAGCAACAAACCCATGTGGTTGCTCCACGTGAACCTCCTCTTCCAAAACCCATGTGGTTGCTCCACGTGAACCTCCTCTTCCAAATCACCATGTAAGAAGGCATTCTTAATATCTTGCTGATATAAGGGCCATTTTTTCATGGCAACCATAGATAAGAACAAGCAAATAGAGGCCATTTTAGGCACAGGAGAGAAATTGTCACCATAATCAAGGCCAAATATCTGTGTGTATCCTTTAGCGACAAAATGGGCCTTCAAACGATCCACCTAACTATTAGGGCCAACTTTAGTAGTAAAGACCCAATGACAATCAACTGTGAACTTCCTAGGAGAGGATGGAACAAGAGTCCATGTATGATTAGAATCCAAGGCTACCATCTCATCAATCATCGCCTGTCCCCATCTTGGATGGACAAGTGCTTCTTGAACAGTTTTATGGATAGAAATAGAAATAGAGGACAAAGTGAAAACAAAGGCATAATGGGATGAAGATATATGATGGTAACTGAGGAAATTATAAATGGGTTAAGTCTTGCATGTAGAACAGTTACCTTTACGAAGGGCAATAGGTAAGTCGACGGAAGGGTTAGGCAGGTTCGGCGCATGAGAAGATGATGGAGTAGGAGATGAATCACCCTGAATAGAAGTAACCTCAAGTTCAGGATGGATGGGCCGTTATCAACATTGGTAAGTGACAAATGGGCATGACGGCTCTGGCAAATATGGAGTAAGGTCGACACTAATTGGAGGAGCAAGGTGAGGGATAGGCAAGAATTGAGACAAGTGGGTTGGTGCAATTGGTAAGGTGAAGTATAGGGTGTCCTCAAAGAAGGTGACGTCAATCGAGACATAAGTACGAGTAGTGGAAGGCGTATAACAATGGTACCCTTTCTACCAAGAAAGATGCACTTCACAACCCAGCCAAACAACTTATCTAGACCTGGAGAAAGATCATGAAAAAGAAAAATAGATGGATCCAAAGACCCAAGGAGGAACAATGTAAAAGGAGTCATAAGGGAACAAAATGTAATGAAGTACTTTGTTACTTAAAACGAATGATGGCATGTGATTTATCAAATAACCAGCAGTGAGGACATCACCCCAAAATTTTAAAGGAGCATTAGCATTTAATAAAAGGGTGCAAGCTGTCTCAAAACTGTGATGATGTTTTCTTTCAGCAACTCCATTTTTTTGAGGAGTGTGTGGACAAGATGATTGATGAATCATGCCATGGGATGCCATAAAGTTATTAAAAGATGCAAAAAAATATTCTTTTGTATTATCAATGCGTAAGTTGCAAATAGGATGTCCAAGCTGAGTATGAATTTCCTTGCAAAAGGTTTGAAAAATATTAAATAACTCAGAACGATCCTTCATTAAAAATATCCAAGCACATCTTGAAAAAATCATCAATGAAAGTGACAAAGTACATATATCCTAACATAGTACTAACACAACTAGGACCCCAAACATTAGAATGAACAACATCAAAAGGAGACTTGGCAAGATGACGGACTTTGCTTAGGAAAGATGCTCGAACAGGTTTTCCTAGTTGACATGACTCACACAATAAAGACTATAGATGATAGAGATGGGGAGCCATTTCCTTTAACTTGTCAAGACTTGGATGATCTAGGCGACAATGTAGAAGACTAGGAGACTCAGTGGCTGCACATATGGTAGAGGAAGACGCTGAAGGTAGTAGAGGCCACGTGATTCAACTCCTGTTCCAATCTTCCTAGTGCTTCGGTCTTGAATAAGAAAATATGCGGAATTGAATATTATGGAACAATTTAAAGTGCGAGTAAGTTGACTAATAGAAGCCAAGTTAAAAGGACAAAAATTTATAGATAAAGAAAGGAGAGGTGTTGCGTGGCCATTCTCAATGGCTTTTGTTTTGTAACCGTTTCCATGGGTAATATGGTGGGGTAGCTGGAGAGATGATAGGTCAGAGAAAAGGTAAGGATTACTAGCTATATCAGAAGCACCTGAATCCATAATCCAAGACTCAAGAGATGAAGATTGTGAGAGACAACTCATAGAATTAGGAGTATGAGCTACAGTTGTTGAAGAGGAGGCTTGTTGAGCGACCTTTAACTGAAGGTACTCCTTCTACTCAAAATCTGTCCAAATATTCTGATGATCACTCCTAGATTCATGCCTTTTTTCACCATTTGAAGCCTGTGACTGAATGACATTGGAAGAACTCTCTGAGAAACCAATCAAAGAATAAAATCGATCCTCAGTATGCCAAAAGCACTGGCATTGGGAGCACAGAGGGTGGCCATGGCCTTGACCTCCTCCTTTACCACGACCATGAAGACCATGGCATTAAGCTTTGTCAGGACTTGGTTTCAAACAAATTCAAAATCCTTGTGAAGACCATGGAAGACGAAGACCATATACATGTTATCAAACTTGTCCAATACCTTGTCAAGTGAGTTGTCTATCAGAATCATCTTGATTTGGTTGATGGTGGTTTGTGCTTTGTTAAGATATGAGGGTCATCTGAAGGGTATGAATTGAGTACAATCATTGTATATCGTTGGCATAGACGCTCTTAGCCTTGTTCCAAATTTCATAACATGGCTTATAGGAGCAATAATGGACCAACTGACATAAAATTGATAATTGACATCAATGGACTCCCATAACAAAGACACCAATTGATAATTGGCTCTCTGTCATTCTTCTCTTAAGTTAGCATCAATCTCATCAGCCTCCTTCATAAAATGATCTGAGAGTCCTGGACCCAAATCATACATCAACAATAGCATGCCAATCTAGATAATTCTGACCAAATTCTTTTGCTTGTGTTTTCCTCTGCCCAAATTGTTGATCTTCTTTACATGATTTTCCAATACATAATTTTTGATGGTATTCTAAATTTTGTGCTTTCAGGTAGTTTTCACATTTTTCTGTAATCTAAATGATAGATGATTTCTTAATGGGAGTTGTTTTGAGGCTACTTGACTCAGTCCATTTGTCTTCTCACCTTTTTCAGAGAAATTGGTCCTTATATCTTCCTTGGGAACTTTTTTGTGTTAATAGTTTTCCAGATTCTTTGTTTATTCTTTAAATACTTCACTCCGTGATAAAACTTTGTGCAAATCTAATGCTAAGGTCAAGTCTTTTTCTGTAGCAGATACAGTTAACATTGATGATGAGTTGTAGGTTTGTAGGTCACATAAGGCTCTTTCCCTTATTATGTGTGTTATTTTGTGGTGCCCGCTTAGAACCTGTATTCCATTTGTTCTTTCATACATAGTTCTGCTGTTGTTTCCTTATGGGATTCCATATTTGGTAATTTTGATAAGAGTAATGTTATGTGGGCTCACGATATATGGGAGATTATGCCAACACACTCTCATCTACTTTTGGATGAGATGTGAGACCCAAACTAAGTGGGGTCCATAATCCATCAAAAGATAGATGAAAGCATGTCGACATAGTGTCTACAGATTGTGAGTACAAGTAACATTTCTCTTTTGATAACTATTGGGTGTCTCCTAGCTCTTTGGATCAGTTCCTGGGAGAGAAAAGAAGCTAAACTTTTATGGCAAGTGAAATCTATGCTACAATATGGTGTGTATGGTTGGAGCAAAACCCTTGAGGGATTGAAAAGTTCTTATCTTTTTATTTTTACTTCATTTTATTTTTCATTGTTCATTGTGATTTAGGTGGATTTCTAAACTCTAAACTCTAAACTTTTGTGTATTTCTTTCTGTCAGCTTCAAACATTTTCTGATCTCTTGCATTACAAAATTTATCATATACCTGGGCACAAAGCTGCTGTAATATTTTCTCATGTTTATGAATGTTACTACTGCTAGCAGCTAAAGTGTTCTTTTTGTTATTGCCGTTCTTCTTCTTCTTCTTTTTTTTTTAACTTTAACCTCATCAACAATACTGAATGTTTCATATTGGATTGCTTTCAGCTTGCTAACATAATATGGGGTGAGACCGGTGGGAATGATGATCATATTGTGCCCTATCATGAGGGAAGTGAAGATCTAAGCAACAAGAAAGAATGGAGTCAGAATGCTGCTGGGACTAAGCTCACTGAGCAGAAGAAACCAGAGGATAAAACAGATATTCATGAAAGAAAGCTAGGAAGCAGTTCCAAACATGATACCAGTGGAGGGCTACCTGACTCAGGATATGGAAAAAACTCATGGCCTGGCTTGTCTTTATCCAGTGCAGATAAAATTGATCAGGGCTCTCTGGGTACTGAAGTATCTAAAAATTTAAGTGAACTAAGCAAATTCAGTTCCTCAAGAGGTGGTAAAATTGCTAATTGTTCGAATTAATGAGTATATTGTAAGCCTGTCCATGTGTTTTCGTGTTTGTCTGGACGTTCGACTGCTGATGTCTTTTGTGCTTGTGTCCCAGCATCTTTGTATGAAAAACTAGAAACATGCATGATATGTAACTATATTTTGCCATTCCTAATTGTGTACTTGTTTGACAGAAGAGACTACACAGCTTGAAAAGGATGCTGAAGTTTTCCAAAATGCTCATGAAGGTAAAGAGCAAGGTGATTTCGTGGACTATGGCTGGGCTAACATAGGAAGTTTTGATGACCTTGATCGAATTTTCAGGTAAAGTAGATAATTTGCATTGTTATATATGTGATACATGCATTTTATTATTGCTTGTAGGTAGTTTTACATCCCTTTGCCTTCAGTATATGGTGCATGTGATGGATAACATTGGAAGGAAGTTTCTAAGTTCCTGATTAACGGCGCATATCTCGAGATGTACATCTGTCAGCATTGATATGTGAATTTCTGGTCGTCTTAGATTTTATTGTGTGAACTTTGGCATATTACAATGGCAACCATCTGACTGAATATTCTCACAAGTGATGATTTTGCAGCAATGATGACCCTATATTTGGCCATGTAAGACTTGATAATTCTGATGAGCTATGGTCCTCTAAAGATGTGAGTAACAGTTCGGCACTCATACCAGTGGATGCATCAAGTCCAGCTGGCTCTTTAAGGAACAGATCTGAGGCTTTGGAAATTAAAGAAGAATATGTTCAATGCAACAATCAACCATTTGCTCTCAACTATGAGAAGAATGGTCGTCTGGTATCTAAGGATGTACAAAATTCACTAGCAATCACAGTTGATGGGGGATGTACTGGAGGTAGAAATAATTCAACTGGAAAGGAGCAGCAGGTATGTATAGTGAATTTTAAATAATTTCCGGTCTCTATACTATTTATCTCGGACCAAATGAGTTACATAGTTTGTTTTATTGAAATAATTTTGAATTCCTCAGATTACCACTTGAAAGGAAGTCTGCAGGAAAACTGAATATTATTCGCTGATAATCATGACTTGCCATAGTTTACAATATGTACTAGGAAGATTGATTTTGTTATGTGAGAAGTGTGAAAGAAATTCTCAACCTTTAAATCATGTGAATTGCTGGGATTACACTTAAAATATTACAAATTACACACTTCAAACATTAAGAATCACCTGACTTTTTAAATACCTCACATCACCCGTCTAATCACCCTCACTCTTACTGGCACAAGGAAATGACAACAGTGCAAGCCCATAACAAAACTCGTAAAATTGATATCGTACTTTTCAGCAAAGTACGCCTATAAGGACAAATAAAATTGATATCATAAATTGGAAAGGAAAAAGCAAAAGAAGAAAGCTGTTTAGTTTGAGGTTGAGATGCAAAAGCAGCGAGGCTTAGTTTGGGAGAAAGAGTTGTTTGTAAAAATGATGACAGGGAGAAAAATTGGGGATAATTAGGTGGGGGATTTGGAAGAGTCTGGTGATCTTTTAATTTTAAAAGGGTAATCCCAACTACTCATTTGAGTAAGGAATTTCTTTCTCATTTCTAAGAGGTCCCATTCCAACAGCTATAAAGTATATTCTAGAAACTCAGCCGCTCCTGATATTCATCTTTGGGACTTGAGGAGTGCACCTAATGCAGAGGAACCACACTGTGACCCACTTGCTTTGAGGGAAGAGAGGAGGGGAGAGGAAGGTTAAGGCAGAGAAAGTTAGGGATAGACATTTGGCTAATAATTGGTACTTTTGCACAATATCATACACGAATACATAATATCCCAACATATTCT